>CAWUFW010005853.1:682500-695000 GCA_963921515.1 Calotriton arnoldi
GAATAAAATGCAAAGGTGTTCCACATTATGGTTGCAGTGTTTTTTACGAGCAAGGCTCTTGACAAAGAACGACAAGTTTGAAACGCGTTGAGCCACAGATTGATGATTGGAGGCATTGTGCGTGTCGTGGTGCCATCACTTACCTGAAAGAGCAACCCTTTGTGTGGGCGTCCTCAAAAGTGGTGAATTTTGTGGATGTATATGTGTGTATATATATACGTATGTGTATGTGTGTGTTTATATATATATATATATATATATATATATATATATATATATATATATACACGTATGTGTATATGTATGTGTATATGTATGTGTATACAGCCGAAAGGAACAAGAACCTGCTGTCAGCAACAGACCGTGACTTCATGGTGAGACACAGTTCACTGCAATGATGCCTCCGGGTGTGTTTCAAGTCGACAATCTGTGGCAGGATGTAGGGGGCCCAAGAGACTTATTTTATTGGCGAATTGTTGGCAAGGGACAACATAATGGATGTTTTTAAGGAAACTGTGACTACGGTTGAAATGGACAGCCCGTACTCACCAAGAGGACGTAATCATCAAGGGCTGAAAGATAGACATTTTCCCAGACGGAACAAGAGTAATGCTGGGAATTGCAGTCCATGAGATGGTGCTGCAGTACTTTCTTTAGTGAAACTGTGGTCAGCTGTGCTCCCACCAATTGGAGCGAGGCAGCATGTTTAAAGATATGGACAAACAAGCCCCGAAGTCAAAGGCATTTGAAAAAGGCACATCCGCCGAAACGCGTCATGCCATTCTCAAATAAATTAAATTCTTGGATACCCTGCTGTGTCCCCTAATCTGCTTCTGGGATGGAGGCATTTGGATGTAATATATGTATGTGTATGTGTGTATATATATATCTATGTATGTGTATATATATGTGTGTGTGTATATATATATATATATATATATATATATATATATATATATATATATATATATATATATATATATATAATTATCTACTGGCGGTCACCAGTAGATAGTTATAGTTAGGACCTAGTTTCCATAGGAAAAGCGTCTTTTGTTTTCCCAATAACTTTGGCGCCGGATGACGAATCATCGCGAAATTTTCAAAACTAGTGGGGCGCTCCTGTCTTGAAAGTTTCGGGGTGATTCGGCAAGCAGCGGCCGAGGAAAAAAGGGGGGTCCCAAAACGTGTGTTCTCCATGTTAATTCCCATAGGAAACTTTAGACACGGCTACAGCCCGAACTGCTGAACAGAATTACACCAAATTTGGCAAAAAGGTAATGCTTGGTTCAGAAAGCGCCCTTTTTTTTAAATGGTGTAAATCCGTTCAGTAGTTCTTGAGAAATTAAAAAAATTAAATTTTCGATATCTATGGCCGCGGTGGATCCGCGCACCCTCCCGATCACGAGCTTCATGCTAATCAATCATGTCACTTATAAAGCGCACTACATACCCGCGAGGGTCTCAAGGCGCTGGGGGAAGAGGGGGTGGTGCTGCTACTGATCGAAGAGCCAGGTCTTGAGGAGTCTTCTGAAGGCCAGTAGGTCTTGGGTCTGTCGGAGGTTGGTGGGGAGGGTGTTCCAGGTCTTGGCGGCGAGGTGGGAGAAGGATCTGCCGCCGGCGGTCGTTTTCCGGATGCGGGGGACTGTGGCGAGGGCGAGGCTGGTCGAGCGGAGCTGGCGGGTGGGGGTGTAGAAGCTGAGTCGTCTGAGGTAGGCTGGTCCGGAGTTGTGGAGTGCTTTGTGTGCGTGGGTGAGGAGCTTGAAGGTTATCCTCTTGTTGACAGGGAGCCAGTGCAGGTCTCTCAGGTGGGGTGTGATGTGGCTGCGTCGGGGGATGTCGAGGATAAGACGTGCAGAGGCGTTCTGGATGCGTTGCAGCCGTCTCAGGAGCTTAGCCGTCGTTCCTGCGTAGAGGGCGTTTCCGTAGTCCAGCCTGCTGGTGACGAGGGCCTGGGTGACTGTTTTTCTTGTTTTGGTGGGGATCCACTTGAAGATCCTGCGGAGCATTCGGAGGATGTTGAAGCAGGATGAGGAAACGGCGTTGACCTGCTTAGTCATGGAGAGGGTGGGGTCGAGGATGACCCCTAGGTTGCGTACGTGGTCGGTGGGTGGCGGGGCTGTTCCCAGTGATGTTGGCCACCAGGATTCGTCCCAGGCTGAAGGGTTGGAACCAAGGATGAGGACCTCCGTCTTGTCCGAGTTCAGCTTCAGGCGGCTGGTCCTCATCCATTCGGCGACGGCCTTCATTCCTTCGTGGAGGTGGGCTTTGGCGGTGTGAGGGTCTTTGGTGAGGGAGAGTATCAGCTGGGTGTCGTCGGCGTAGGAGATGATGTTGAGGTTGTGCTGTCGGGCGACGTGGGCGAGGGGTGCCATGTAGATGTTGAACAGCGTTGGGCTGAGGGAGGAGCCTTGGGGTACGCCGCAGATGATCTTGGTGGCCTTGGATCGGAAGGGGGCGAGGCGGACGCTTTGTGTTCTGCCGGAAAGGAAGGATGTGGTCCAGTCCAGGGCCTTCTCTTGGATCCCGGTGTCGTGAAGGCGTGTTCGTAGTGTGTGGTGGCAGACCGTGTCGAAGGCGGCTGATAGGTCCAGGAGGATGAGGGCTTCTCCGTTGTCTAGCAGGGTCCTGATGTCATCGGTGGCGGCGATGAGGGCGGTTTCGGTGCTGTGGTTGCTGCGGAAGCCGGACTGGGAAGGGTCCAGGATGTTGTTCTCCTCGAGGTAGCGGGTCAGTTGTTTGTTGACGATTTTCTCGGTGACCTTCGCGGGGAACGGGAGCAGAGAGATGGGTCGGAAGTTCTTGAGGTCCTTGGGGTCTGCCTTGGGTTTCTTGAGTAAGGCGGTGATCTCGGCGTGCTTCCAGCTTTCCGGGAAGGTTGCTGTCTCGAAGGAGATGTTGATTATTTTCCGGAGATGGGGCGCGATGGCTGTACTGGCTTTGTTGAAGATGTGGTGAGGGCACGGGTCTAGCGGTGAACCGGAGTGGATGGTGTTCATGATCTCGCTGGTGTCCTCGTCGTTGATGTTGGTCCAGGAGAGCAGGCGGTTGGTGGTTGTGGGGGCAGTGGTCTCGGTGGTTGCCGGGGCGGTCGTGGTGTTGAAGCTGTCGTGGATGTCGGCGATTTTGCGGTGGAAGAAGGTGGCCAGTGAGTCGCACAGGTCTCGCGACGGCTGGATGTCGTTGGTGTTGGAGCTGGGGTTGGAGAGTTCCTTCACGATGTTGAAGAGCTCTTTGCTGTTGTGTGCGTTGTTGTCTAGGCGGTCTTTGAGTGAGGCCCTTTTGGCGGATCTGATGAGGTGATGGTGACTGCGGGTGGCGCTCTTGTGGGCGGCGTAGCTGTCCGCTCGTGGAGCCAGATCTCCAGTTTTCGGCATGTTCGTTTGGAGGCCTGGAGGTCTTCGGTGAACCAGGTGGCTTTCTTGCTGGTGTGGCTGTTGGGCGGATTCTTGAGCGGGGCGAGGGTGTTGGCGCAGTCGTCGATCCACTGTCTGAGGTTGCGGGCGGCGGTGTCGGGGTCGGAGGGTTCGGCGGGTGGGCTCAGGGCGAGGGTTGTGGTTAGCTGGTCTTCCGTGACTCTGCTCCAGCAGCGGCGAGGCATTTGTTCGGTGCGGTGGTGCATGGTGGGCTTCCTGTAGGTGAAGTGGATGCAGTGGTGGTCAGTCCAGTGGGGTTCGGAGGTGTGGTTGAAGGAGACGTGTGGGCTTGCGGAAAAGATGGAGTCGAGCGTGTGGCCGGCGGCGTGGGTGGGTGTAGTCACGAGCTGTCTGAGTCCGAGGGTGGCGAGGTTGTCGATCAGGGTGGTGGAGTTGGTGTCCTTGTTGTTCTCGAGGTGGAAGTTCAGGTCCCCGAGGAGGATGTAGTCCGTGGAGGCGATGGCGTGTGTGCTGACGAAGTCAGCGATGGAATCGCTGAACTGTGGTCGGGGTCCGGGGGTCTGTAGATGAGGGTTCCTCTGAGGGTGGTGTTGGGATCGGTGTGGATCTGGAAGTGCATGTGGTCGGCGGTGCTGAGGGTGTCGTCGGTGTTGGTTGAGACTGTTCCTGTGGACGATGGCGATGCCTCCTCCGACTCCGTTGGTGCGGTCCCTGCGGGTGATCTTGTATCCGTCCGGGATGGCAATGGCGATGTCGGGGGCTGAAGCGGGATTCAGCCAGGTCTCCGTCAGGAATGCGACATCTGGGGAGGTTGAGTCGAGAAGGTCCCAGAGTTCGATGGCGTGTTTGCGGGCGGAGCGGGTGTTGAGGAGGATGCATCTGAGGTAGTTGGGTTCTTTCCTGGGCGGTGGTTTGGCGGGGCGGGTGCTGGCGAAGCTGCAGTTCCGGCAGGTGAAGGGCCCTTGGGTGCGCTTCGGGGTGGCCTGGTAGCAGGCGTGATCTTTTCCGGGGTTGAGTGCGTGGAGAGTGCTGGCGTCGTATCGGCGTCTGTTGATGTGGCGGGCGCGGGGGATGCCCGGACCAGGGGGTCTGGCGCTGGGCGCGGTCACGGCGCAGACGGGCTCAGACAGGCTTGCCTTAGGCGCGCCTTCGGCGCGCCAGCGGCGCGGCCGCGCAGCGGCCGCCATAAATGGGGAGGTGGGAGGGAGGAGCAGGGAATGGGGCAGCGAATGGGCAGTGAGGGGGCGGGGCCGCAGGGGCGCAGCGGCGGGAAAAAGGCACAGAAGGGAAAACGAGCACAATCAGGGGGCCAACTAGCCCACCAGGTACCTCCAGTGCGCGCCACAAGGCTGCGTTGCAGAGAGGTGGTGCAGGCCACGCCCCTTTTTACATCTCTCTGCAATGCAGCTCTGTGGCGCTTACTGGAGGTACCTGGTGGGCTAGTTGGACCCCAGGGACCCTCAGGATTCAAGGGGATTTTATCCCCCAACTTAAAACGCGCCACGGGGCGCGTTTGCACATTGGTGAAGGAAGGGGGCGGGGCCTGAGGTGACGTGTGCAAACACGCCCTGTGGCATGTTTTAAGTTGGGGCACACATGTCCTGGGGCGTGTTTTAAGAGGAAGTTTTAATCCCCCTGCCCTATTATGTACTAGGGCCTTACAGAGGAGGTCATGCTAATGACAGGGGTACCCCAACGTATAGTATAGTGTATGGAGGTGTTTTCACTGTATTCCAAGTGTCTTTTAGCATAGCAGTGGCTCTAGGCCTGGTTAGTCCGAGTCAGTTACCACCAGTACCCGTCTGAAAAAGTTGTGGGCACAGGATGATTTTGCAACAAGGCCTCTTTCTGCTCCTCTGTTGGTTCTTTCTGCACATGTCTTGCTTCTTCCTGCTCTTTTCTTCGTCTTTATGGACTTCTGTTGCTTCTTTCTGCATTTCTTTTGCTTCTTTCTGTGCGTTTTTCTTCTTTCTTCACATGTCCTACCTCTGTAGGCATAGTTGGAAACTAGCATTTAAAAAACCTTAGAAATTCACTGAAAAAACCATAGGTTTTAGGGACAGTTATAGTTAGTTGGACATTTCACTCGTACAAAACCAGTGAAATTCCCCGTTATAGTTAGTTCAGCTAACTATAACTCGCGCCCTGCAATGCACTGCTGATGACGTCACATATTACATCACTCATGACATGGTCAGTGACATCACTGATGACATCTCAAATGACATCACTGATGACATCACTGATGACATCATCCATGTGATAATTTGATGCATCTTCTCACACCCTAATATAACCTTTGATACACCCACTCTAAATTACAGACTGCCATTCTCAAAACCATAGACACTCCAACACCAATAACTACATACCCACTCACTGATTCTTAGGTCTACACACACATCCACTCACTCACCCGTACAGTCACTCATACTTACGGTCACTCAGTACAGGACTATCATATGCACTCATACACCTACATAGACACTCACACACCGCCACTCATCCATAGAGGTACTCACACACCTAGTCAGTCATGCAAATAATTAATCACACTGCCATTTACTCACCTATACAGTTATACACACACCAGCTCACTTACTCATACAAATACTAGCACATTCTTACGCTCTTATACAATCACTGATACAAGTACACACTCATCCATACAGCCACTCTCACAATCACACACTCTCACTTATAGCCATTTATATACTCCAACACACATATATACTGCCTTTCACATATGTAGTTACTCACACATGTACCACTGAGATATACATTCACTCACTAACACACCCATACACACACTCACCCACCCATACAGTCCATCATAGATGCACTCTTGAAACCATGAACCCAGTGAATCACCCATTCACACATCTATGCACAGTCACACACACCCCACCCACACAAACACTCAGGCACCCATACAGATACTCAGACAACCAATCAATAACCCATGTAGACACTCATGTAGCTATTCACAAACCCATGCAGCCGCTTACACACCAACAGACGGATACAGACATTCACACAGTTTAGTCACTAACCCATGCATTCAGTAAGATACGTTTAATCACTCACTTATAGAGTCAGTCACGCACCTACTAAATCATCCATTCAGACACTTATATACCCACTCATTCTTCAATACGCCTTTCCCTATATATATATTAAGCATATTTAAACTTTACAGAAACAGTCACTGGATGATGTCATCAGTGATGTTATTTGAGATGTCTTCAGTGATGTCATCAGTAATGTCACTGACCATGTCATGAGTGATGTAATATGTGACGTCATCAGCAGTGCATTGCGGGCGCGAGTTATAGTTAGCTGAACTAACTATAACGGGGAATTTCACTGGTTTTGTACGAGTGAAATGTCCAACTAACTATAACTGTCCCTAAAACCTATGGTTTTTTCAGTGAATTTCTAAGGTTTTTAAATGCTAATTTCTAACTATAACGTGCCTGAAACCTATGGTTTTTTCAGTGATATATATATATATATATATATGTGTGTATGTATGTATGTATATATATATATATATATATGTATTCACCACTGTATCCTCAACAATAAAGAGAACTTCGGCACTCCAAATGGGGGAAATATTACATCCGTTTTATTCTATCAGCCAGCAACATTCAGGACGCGTTTCAGCTTCATGTCAAGCCTTTATCAACTGTAGGGCGCGCCGTGATTCAGTTTATATGCATGCACTGGCGTTGATTTAAACCATGTGGTTGTTCTTAAAGCCCCTGTTCAAATGTTTGAGTATCATGACCAGTGTCCAAATAATCAAAACTCGGAACCAGGTAAATGTCGAAACTCTATGTGAACAAATGTTCAATGCTATTCACATACGGCACCCCTTTGTAGTGCTGGCAGTTCGATTCAATATCTTTAAAAAAACAGTCCGGCTCCCCATTTGCACTACTTAACTGAATACTTAAATTTCGTGCCCAGCTCTGAAGCACTTCACGGTCTTTGTAACACAGGGTACAAAGTCCTCCTGAGGCTTGAGCCGGGAGAGACCTACGTTACGCTCTGCATTTGATTGTTCTTAAAATTGTTGTTTTTAAACGCCACATTTTACTACCTGCTCTTAGAATTGTTTTTTAAACTTGCGCATTTGCACCTACCAGCAATTTCTTCTTTTGTACGAAGTCCTCCGCAGTGTGAGCGCGGGACCGACATCTTGACGGTAGTCAGGTTAGCGGGCTAGGCTTTCTTGACCCTGATGCTACTTGAACAGCGGCTAGCGCGAGCGCGCTCAGTGAAGTCCTCCTGAGGCTTGAGCCGGGAGAGACCTACGTTACACTCTGCATTTGATTGTTCTTAAAATTGTTATTTTTAAACGCCACATTTTACTACCTGCACTTAGAATTGTTTTTTAAATTTGTGCATTTGCACCTACCAGCAATTTCTTCTTTTGCACGAAGTCCTCCGCAGTGTGAGCGCGGGACTGACATCTTGAGGGGAGTCAGGTTAGCGGGCTAGGCTTTCTTGACCCTGATGCTACTTGAACAGCGGCTGGCGCGAGCGCGCTCAGTGAAGTCCTCCTGAGGCTTGAGCCGGGAGAGACCTACGTTACGCTCAGCATTTGATTGTTCTTAAAATTGTTATTTTTAAACGCCACATATTACTACCTGCACTTAGAATTGTTTTTTAAACTTGCGCATTTGCACCTACCAGCAATTTCTTCTTTTGTACGAAGTCCTCCGCAGTGTGAGCGCGGGACCGACATCCTGAGGGTAGTCAGGCTAGCGGGCTAGGCTTTCTTGACCCTGATGCTACTTGAACAGCGGTTGGCGCGCGCGCGCCAAAGGCAAGCCCGTCTGTGCCCGTCCACGCTCGTTCCGCGCTCAGCGCCAGCCCCCTTGCTCTGATCACATTAGGTAAAACTATGTCTTTACACTATTCTAGCAGTTTTTTGAAAGGTTTGAATACTACGAATACAGATCAGAATTGCAGTTGTATTCGATTTGATTCCGGGCCGTTACAGGCCCAAATGACTTGCCTGGGTTGTGGTATCAAATTACCGGAGCTATTACTCCAACCGGTTAACGCTTTAAAAAAACAACCGACAGGGACAGAAAAGGACGCGTCCTCTATAGTTTGGAAGTGTGTCCTTCTTAACGCAAGGTCCCTGGTCAAACACAGCACTGACTGTGCCTCCCTCATCAAGGATGAGAATATAAATATGGCATTCATCGCGGAATCATGGACGGACGATGCCTCAGGCCCTGACCTTGTTAAAGCCACACCTCCCGATTATTTCTGTTACACACTTAACAGTTCACATAGGAAAGGGGGGGTCTAGCGGTCATATACCATAAATCAATAGCGGCATCTTTCAACCCATTAGTCAGTGGGGAATGTGAAGCTCTGGATTTCTGTTTTTATCTCGCACACCACCACACTTTTAGAGGCTCCCTTATTTACAGGCCACCTGGCCCGAGAGGGCGGTTTTTAATACAAGCAGGTAATATACTGGAAAATGGGATAAGCGCCAATTCCTATACGATACTGGGAGATTTTAACTTCCATTTGGAGGCACTCTCAGATTTAGACACTGTCAACCTATTGGACCTGATGAATGGCGGAAACTTGCAGCAACTTGTGATGGGCGCCACCCACCAGGCAGGTCACACACTAGACGGTATTTTCTCTAATAATTCACAGCTGCTATTCACGTGCCTTCTTCCCCTACTCTGGACAGACCATAAGGCAGTGTTATTCGAGCTCACCATGCCAGACCGTTATACTTCCAAACCAGTAAAAAAAGATTTGGAGAAAAGAGCATGGAACAAGGTAGAAGCCGGGGATTTACAGGAACTGTTAACCTCTACTCTAACCACGTTACCTAGTGATTTGGACGAGGCCACTATGTCTTATACTAATTGGATGGAAGCATCGGGGAACAAGCTAGCTCCCAAAAAACTCATCCGCCACAACAGGCAGCGTCCTTCCTCCCCCTGGTACTCGCAGGAGCTTAGAGATCAAAAATTGATCTGTAAGCACCTGGAAAGAAACTGGAGGAAGGAATACAATGATAAGGAATACAAACTGAGTCTAGCTCATTATAGACAGCTGCTCCATAAAACCAAACGAGTTTTTTACCAATAGAATAAACACCGCAAAAAACTCGCCCAAAGAGCTCTTCAAAACTGTAACAAGTCTGGCTCATCCAGCCTCTCCCACCATCCAGGCTAGTCAGGAACTCTGCAATAAAATAGCTAAGTTCTTTTTTGACAAAGTTAATGCCATCTTTTTAACCTTCTCTGACTTAACCACTAAAACAACCACGGACAATACGACTAGTTCTAAGGTAGATAATAGTGACGCTTTAATATTGGACAGATTTGCCCCTTAACGACCTTGGACACTCTCAATCTTCTTACGAAAGTGAAGTCGGGCTCTCCGTACGATCCATGCCCAATATCCATGGTAAAACTTGCATCCGAGCCAGTTGCACGAATACTGACGTCCATTATAAATACAATGTACTTGGAAGGATATTTTCCTAAAGTTTGGAAACTGGCATCTATCCTGCCCTTGCTCAAAAAACCTAGCTTGGACGCTAAGGAGCCAAATAACTTTAGACCCATCTCCAGACTACCACTCCCTGCGAAAATCGCAGAGCGAAACATTAATGCTCAACTTAACTTGTTTCTCCAAGAATCTCAGGCGCTGAACCCGACTCAGTACGGTTTTAGAGGGGGGCACAGCACAGAGACTGCGCTCCTCAAGTCCACAGAAGAGATTAGGACCATTCTTGACCAGGGATGAAAAGCTGCATTGATCATGTTGGATCTTTCAGCGGCCTTTGATACGGTCCATCATGTTTTGTTGATGGACCGATTGCATGAGATTGGAGTCCAGGGCACCGCCTTGCAGCTACTTAAATCTTTTCTATCAAATAGAACTCAAACTGTTGCCCTGGGCGAATTCACGGCCGAATCATTTTCTCTGCCCTGTGGAGTCCCGCAGGGGTCATCAATGAGTCCGACACTCTTTAATATTTGTGTCCTCTTTGGCGCCCCTAATTGAATCCTTTGGCTTTAGTCTGACATCCTATGCGGACAACACCCAAATTGTGGTGTCTATACGGCCAGAAGAGCTGCTGGGAACTGCGTCCCGGCTCCAGGACTGTATGAATGCCGTGGGGAGCTGGATGGCTCAAAATTGCCTAAAGCTCAACTCCGGTAAAACAGAGGTTGTGCTGTTCGTCAATAACCCAAGCTTTTGGACCCCTGACTGTTGGCCGGACTCATCAGATCCTCTCCCCACTCCCAGCAGGAAGGTGAAGAACCTGGGTGTGTGGATAGACAATAAACTTAGCTTTAGCAATCAAGTAAGCACAGTGGCGTCATCAACATCGTATATCCTGAGATCCTGTAGGAAAATAATGCCATTGTTGCCCAAAGACACTCGACAAACAGTTATCACAGCCTTAACAATGTCCAGACTGGATTATTGTAATAGTCTTTATTTCAATATCCAGGAAGGGCTTGTGAACAAATTGCAGATGCTGCAGAACGCTGCAGCTAGACTGCTTACTGGTACACCTAAATTATCCTCAATTTCGGCTGAGATCAAAAAACTTCACTGGCTGCCGGTCAGGAAGCGCACTCAGTTTAAGGCCTTATGTTTGGTCTTTAAAGCCCTTCATGGAGTGGGACCAGACTATTTGAAACAGCGATTTCGCTGGTATGTACCAAAAAGATCACTGCGGTCATCAGAGGCAAAACTGGTGGTGATGCCCGTGGTGAAAAAAGCTAATTGGGGTGGCAGAGGCTTTGTAGCCAGCGCAGCTAAAGCATAGAATGGTCTCCCTCTACACCTTAGACGCATGACCAACCTACTGGCCTTTAGGAAAGCATTAAAAACATGGCTTTTCAGATTATGATTATATCCCCACCACTTTAGTCTCCGGCAAGACTTCACTTAGCGCCAGGACACCTTCGGGTAACAGTTAGCGCTCTATAAATGTCACTAACATTAACAATAACCGGGTCAGTCTCTGTTTTCAGATGCTTTCCTGCGAGACGTTAACTCTCTCCTTTATTCTTTTGATATTTCTTTTGGTGCTCCGGGGGCAAACAGGTTTCACAAGTCGTGACCTCACAGAAACGCGGTGCTGCCTGTAAGCTCCTGACCGCTGGTGGTGCCGTCTTGGGTGTCCCCGCCAACACCTATAAATTTACCACTGTATCCGCAACAATAAAGAGAATTTCGGCACCCCAAATGGGGGAAAGATTACATCCATTTTTATTCTATCAGCCAGCAACATTCAGGACGCGTTTCAGCTTTATGTCAAGCCTTTATCAACTGTAGGGCGCGCCGTGATTCAATTTATATGCATGCACTGGCGTTGATTTAAACCATTTGGTTGTTCTTAAAGCCCCAGTTCCAGTTTAAATGTTTGAGTATCATGACCAGTGTCCAATATATATGTATGTGTGTGTGTATATATATATATATATGTGTGTATATGTATGTATATGTATGCGTGTATATGTATGTATATATATATATATATATATGTATGCGTGTATATGTATGTATATGTATGTATATATATGTATGCATCAAGACATGAAGCTCCCAGCCTTTCTTCCAACCACTTCCACCAGGCGGGGTTGGTGCAGACAGGCAGGCGCTGGACCCGCTATAGTATCAAGAAATCCTTACGCCGCTCGTACATACGGCAAAGTCGCACTCAAGAACGAGGAAACAAAAGGTTTATTGACGGACGCGTTTCAACCCGACGGTCTTTGTCAAAGTCACTCCGTAACCCGGAAGTGGCTGTTTTTTAAATGCATTCACAAGTTTAAAATAAATAAACATAGAAAACATATGCATACATAGGAGTCTCCAAACATTAGAAAACAGACTCCTGCCAAATGAAAAGCACTTTACAGTTTGTTAAAGCTTAATTCATTGACTCACATGAAACAAGAATAAACAATATTAAAAATAAAAACATCATTTGTGGGGGTATTGTGAAAAACAACCCATGTGGTTGCCTGTCTCGCCTCGCGCTGCCACCGCAAGTAAACAAGGTACACAACGAGTTAATTAAATTAAGATGCAAGTGCTATTTAATTT